>OY856415.1:343650686-343655686 GCA_963693085.1 Alisma plantago-aquatica
TGTGGAGGCAACCCCATCCCTCCAAACAAGGAAACATAATAATATGCATATCTTCAGTTGTATTGTACATAATAATAGATATTGACTGTTATAATCTTTTTTTGCCCTTATAGATATGGATTGTTATATCCCAGTTTGGTCGGATATGGAAGGCACTAACACCACACAACAATCTGTACATGGTTAGATTTTGTTTTAATTTAATAATATGGTTTCATTTTCCAAAATACAAACAAGGGGGTGATTATGTGTTTTATGTGTAGATATGGATTTTTCTCATGATGTTGATGGTATGGAGGGAATAGATTGGTTAGCTCATGACCATGCAGTGGATGCAAATGAAATTTTCGGTGAAGAAAATGAGATCGATGTGGATGTTGAAAGGGTGGAAGTACAATCTGAACTAGAACCTTTTATAGTTTTGCAATTTGACAGTCTTGATAAGGCGGAGGAATTTTACAATCAATATGCATATCGTATGGGATTTAGCATAAGGAAGGGGAATCACTATGTCTCAGCTAAAACCAAAACAATCACAAATAGGGTATTCATGTGTTCCAAGGAAGGGTTATATAGACCGAAAAAGAAGGAAGAAAATGGTGATAAGGGTACCCCAAAAAAAGATGTCATTTCTAATCGAACTGGATGTAAGGCTCAAATGAGAGTCAAGCTAGAAGAAGACACAAAGTGAGTGGTTGTGAGCTTTGACAAATAGCACAACCATGATCTCACCAAGAGTCCATCTAAAAAGAGGTTTCATCAGTCACACTGTCGTATGTCTTCTGAGGTTCATGATTTGATTCAGGCGATGCATGATCAAAATATTTCTAGTGCACAAATAATGTCACTTATTACTAGCCAACAAGGTGGAATTCATAATGTCACATTCACTAGAAAAGATTTAAGCAACAAACTTGTTTCTTTGAGGAGGAGATACATAGGTGTTGATGTAGCATCCACATTAGATCATTTCAAAAAGTAGCAAGCAAAAAACCTTGCATTCTTCTATTCTGTACTATTTGATGATGAGGGTTGTGCATGCAATATCTTTTGGGTAGATGCGAGGTCAAGAATGGCGTATCAAACATTTGGTGATGTGGTTACATTTGACACAACTTACATGACTAATAGATACAATATGCCATTCACACCTTTTATTGGGGTGAATCATCACAACCAGTCTACTATGTTTGGTTGCGCTTTATTATAAGATGAGACCGCTGACTCATTTGTATGGTTTTTTTGCACATTTTTGGAAGCTATGTATGGAAAGCACCCCAAGGCAATCTTAACTGATCAAGTTCCTGCAATGAAGAAGGCTATTCGCATTGTATTTCCTAATGTAGTACATCGTTGTTGTCAATGGCACATAATGAGAAAGGCACGTGAACATCTGGGTGTGATTTATGGTACTATTGCCGGGTTTTGTGTAGAGTTTCAATCTTGCATCAATCAACCCATCACCATTCATGAGTTTGAAGAAAGATGGAAGAAGATGATAACATCATACAATTTGGGTGACAACTAACATCTAACCTTGTTATGGAATATCAGAGAGCAATGGATACCTGTATACTTTAAAGACACATTTTTTGCCAACATGTCTACAACACAACGGAGTGAGAGCATGAATGCAATATTCAAAGATCATGTAAACAATCATTTGCCATTGTTTAAATTTGTCCAAGCATATGAGAAGGTGGTTGAGAACCATTTTGACAAAGAGGATGAAGAAGACTACAGAACTAAGGATGGCTAACCATCATTATGGTCTTATGCTCCCATTGAGAAACATGCTAGAGATGTCTACACAAGATCGATTTTTAAATCTTTCAAAGAATAAATGAAATTGACCTCATGCTATGATTTAGAGGAGGTTCATAAAGATTCCATATATCAAATTTCACGTGTTGGCGGTGAGTCACTTGCATTTGTATCAAAGAATATCTACAAAGTACAAGTTAATCAAAATAATGAAGAATTTTTTTGTGAATGCAAGCTATTTCAGTTTTCTGGCATCTTATGTGGTCATATACTAAAAGTGATGCTTTATCTTAAAGTTCATAAGATACCACCTCTATATGTGCTGAATAGATGGACTAGGGAAGCAAAAACCAAAAGTGCAAATCATTATGTGAAAGAGGCTTGTGAAGAAGTTGATTGAAGTACCCCTTTGGGCAGGTTCAACTCACTTTATAGATCGGCAATGAAGTTAATTGATATATCTTCTAAACATAAGGACACCTACCTTGATGTGCATGAGCTATTTGAAAACACTTATGCCAACGTTGTGTCTTTACAAAAAGAAATGGGAATGGGTTCTTGTGGAGAAGGCATGCCATCATCTCAAAATCACATTCCAACACAAGGTAGTCAATGTGTGCTCTGAATTCAAGATGCGGAAGATGACATGCAAGCAAGAGATCCACCACCATCCCATTGTAAAGGAAATAGGAAACCACAAAGGTTTAAGCCACAAGCTGGGTTAAAAGCAAAAAGACAAAGGACATGCAACACATGTAATGGAAAAGGGCACAATAGTCGTACATGTAGATCTAGGGTAAGTTACAAAGCCTTGTATTTTCTCTAATCTTATATTGCATGATCTTTGAATTTTATAATCCATGTCTCTCATGTTATGCAAATGTATATTGCAGGTTTCCAATGATAAATCCGATGCAGATGACCTTGATCAAATTTATGAATCTGGGGAAGAATAAGATATTGTGCATGAAGAATTCACGTGGCTGTAAAAGTGGATGCTAAAACTCATGAAAAATATGTGTCTTGTAACTGATGTTTTATCTATTTGTTTCTTTATGTGTAATGAACCTTTGATGTAAAAGGGATGCTATGTCTGTGTGGGTGCTTCCGTGTGGGTGCTCATGATCTTCACCAAATTTATGAGTCTGAAGAAGAATAAGCTGAAACTATGTATTAATGTATGCATGTTCACTGCAATGTATTCATGTATGCACATCCAGTGCTGATGATGTATTAATGTATGCACGCTTAGTGTTGAAACGGAAAATTATGATGTATTCATATAGCAGGTTCTAAAGTATCATCTTCTAAATCTTCTATATTGAGATCCACTGATGACCCATAGGTGACATGGCCTGTGAATGAGTGGTTGTAACCTACTGCACTTCAACGATTTTCCAAGACCTACTGCACTTCAACGATTTTCCAGTAACCTACTGCACTTCAGCTAAGATTATGACATCAGAAATTTTAGTAACCTGTTGCACTTCAGCTAAACCATGAAATTCATGTGCTTTTTATTTTTTACAGCCCCAAGTGGCCATTGTGTGATCTACTGATAAGCACAAACTGATGATATATTGACTGTGGATTAACAAATCTGCAGTAACCTGCTTTTTGTCATCCAGTAACCTTCTTTTTGTCATAAAGCAATCAGACATCTTGTTTAGTTTATGATATGTTGTCTGCAGGATAATACACTTGTGGGCCAAAATTTTCCTCTATTTTGAAGGGGTCAATATATATGTATGCGGAGGGGGTTTTATTGTCATATAAATAAAACTTGGCATGTATTATATGAGAGGTGCTGCTATTTATGTTAAAAGTGTTTAGCAACCATTTATAACTCTAAAAAGAGCCAATGTGCATATGCTAGTTCAGTGCTTTCTTACAGCTCACTCAATGGACTCTGGTATTGGCCTGTTATTTCCAACAGCACTTAGGCCAGTGCAGACATCTTTTTAATATTTGTGTTTAGGCTCTCGTCTCAATTTCTCTGTAATTAGTAAATACACAAGCAAACTAGCTCATATACATAAGCTGGCAACTGCTGATTATCTCTGTCACTGCAAATTATCCCACCCGATTAAATCTCACTCCTTGTGATCCCACTGGCAAAAGATTTTCCACCTGAGTGGTTTCAATCACCTTAAAGGTGGGAACTCTTTAATCGAAACCAGGCTTTAAACTAGCGAGCAAAAAAAGGATTAATTTTCAAATGACGGTTAACAAACGGTTTACTCAACTTCCTAAATCTTCATTGCAAAAGAAAAGGAACGTACAATGATTGTCCGAATCTTAAAGAACACAACATTAAACATGTTTCACTTACAGGATGAGCAATGGTATAACGTAGTACTGAATTGCGGATGACATCTAAATCTTTCTCGTTGTCAAATTTTCCAGAATGATCATTAATGTACCCTTCATCCTAGTCTTCCTGGACGTCTAGAGGAAACATCGATAATACCTTACTAATTAAGCTTGTTTGATAACATTTTTGTCACTGGATCTATACAACATCTTGTCACTCAATAATACCTCAAGGTAAAGGAAGATGTCACTCAATAACATCAACGCTGCCCATAAGATTTGTTTAAAATGATGATGTTTCAAATCCATGCCATTCAAGCACAGTCACATATCCAAAAAGATATTCACACACACATTGGTAACAAGACACACAGAGAGAATCAGTGCACAAAATGCTTTTCTCGTCATTCATTCATTCATTGATTTGAAAAGAGATTACAAACCATAAAGTTAAGGCATTACCGCTATCCAATCACATTACAATTAACAATTGGATTCGGCATACACAAGTACAAATATAACCCAAGAAGCCACTAATCCAACCAAACAACATTTATATTTTGTCTTGGCCATCTTTAACTCTCTCTCAAGTTGTAAATTCTTGGAGTCTTCAGTAGTTGTTGCACTTGAGTTTGCCCATTCAAAAAAATTACAGTACGGAAGACCCTACAAACAATAAGAAACATATTCAATTCAGTGCATTCTGAAAATTCAGTATATTCATAATTCTCATGTAAGTAGAACAAAATTCACAAAAATCACATCTTTGTTGTAGTTGGGACAACCAAAGAATGCTCGACCATAGTTCTTCTGAGTCTTAGCTATTCTAGCCTCAACTAAATCACCACATTTGCAATACTTGGCCCCTCTTCGGATCAAAGATCTCTGACCAAAATTTTGTGAACATGTTGAAATCGGGTAAC
>OY856415.1:343660686-343673186 GCA_963693085.1 Alisma plantago-aquatica
GATAGAGACAAATCAATTGAGTATCTCATTTCAATTAAACTTCTTAACTCGATAATGACATTGTCATTTGAGAGAAACTAAAAATCCACCAGGCTCGAAGAGGTAGTAGATTTTCTATTGGCAAAAAAACACAATGATCAATACATTACAGGGTTAGCTTAGACATGCTGGAAGAACAGAATCTGCAGAAGGTGTGATGATCAAGAGCTTGCAATCCTAGTAGTTGAGTAGCCAATGCGGTACATCTCATGCTTTATGACATGAACTCAATAATCCAATAACTTAAAACAAAAAATTGTAAGATGCTACCTTGACAACTTCCCTATGGTTAATTCGGATTGACGACATGTTCTTACCCCGTAGTGATATCCAAGTTGTTCTGTGGCCCAGTTCATAACAGACCAACAAATAGGGGTGCCAAGTCACCCTTGTCAACCACCACAGCCGTCATAAGAAACATACAACTGGGCTTCAGCACCTGGAACACTTCACGGTAGATATCATGCAACTTGGGCGTATGCCATACGGCGTCCGGCGGAAGTTCCATCGAACGACCTCACACATCATTTTCCAGGCTAACTTTAAGTTGGTGAGTCACACACACATGTTGTCCAAGATCTTCTGGCATGGCCGTGAGCTGATGAGGACTATGGCGTGCTTCTCGTGCTTTCCTGTATCTTCACCATGGGAGAGGTTGTGATGAAGGGGGAAAAGTGGAATGACTAAACACACCCCAACTCCTAGATGTTCATGAGTTTGCTATAGAAGGTGTACTTAGATCGAGACTTTCCTTAGGTCAGTGGAAGGACAATTATTCATTATGTTTGACTTCAAACTGTATGTCTTGAGGTCTACACACGTGCTTTCACTTCTGCTCGAGGAGATCATTACCCACATGAACCAGGTCGGTGACCATCATTGTTTCTTGAGGAGATCATTACCCACGCGAACCAAGTCGGTGACTTTTATCGTTGTCGTCACATCATGGGTTCTCGGTTCCATGACAGAGACGGAAGAAGTGGGAAAGACCTGAGAAGAAAGGGGTTAATGGGTGGAAAGAGAGACCGAGAGAGGGGACATTTGATAGATTGATAAGGCACGAGGCATAGCAGCACAAGTTCGCTGCTTTAGCCAGGTAGGTAATAGTCTCTAGTGTGATGCTTGCTCGAACCTTCATACGGTTGCAAAATTACAAGAACTCTTGGGGCCGAGAACTCTCTAGAGAAACATTTTTCTGTATTGGAAGGAAGATCTTGTAATTCGTAAAAATAAATGAAAAAATTACAATGAAAACCCCGAACGGCCTTTCCTATATAATATACATATGATTAAGAGAGAAAGATTTCTCTCCCCCTCGCCCATAACCTGTGGCGGAGGCTGGACGCCCGGGGGGTGATAAATCAAGAGATGCTTCTCCGTGTGGTTTATATGTATGTATGTATACACACAAACACACACACACACAAAAGCACAAATATATATATATATATATATATATATATATATATATATATATATATATATATATATCTGTGTGTGTATGCATGTATGTATACACACACACGCACACACACACACACACACACAGATATATATATATATATATATATATATATATATATATATATAGAGAGAGAGAGAGAGAGAGAGAGAGTTTATATTCGTTGCCCGCGCGGGTACTGTAGCGTTTGCTACCCGTGAAAGAAACACGGTGGCATCACCCGTAATTTCTGAAAAAAGGTCGTGCACCTAACCCGTCTGTCTTCGATGCTTCGGCTCCTCCGCCTCAACACCGGAACAGATTCTCCTTCCGCTCCAGGTCCAAAATTTGTCGGCGATGGTCATCCGTGATCCATGTGGTAGACGCCGCAGCGGATACAAACAAAGGAATCGGCGCTCTAAATCGTACTCCCCCACTCCTCCATCCTAGATTCCAGGGGGAGGAAAGGAGAAAGGAGGACCACCGCCACCAGCAGGCTGCAGCCGCTCAACCAACAAGCAGATCACGCCGGAGCCAGAGATAGAATTTGTTAACCGCGAGAGCTCTGCCAACTCCGATCCAGATCACTCATCAAAGCCTAAATGAATCGACGGGGAAGATCGATGAGGGCCATGATCATCGTCACCAGTGACCACTCACCGCCGCCACTCCAGAAATTAACCAGAATCAGAAATAGTTGTGCGGTCAGGAGTATCATTATGGTTGTGCTTGCAAAGCTTCGCGGAATCACAACATGTTCGGTGGAGGTTTATGCCGATCTGAGCGGGATCCTTACAGAAACGGCAGAAACTGTGTTTGCAGCTTCTGCGAGGATGCCGCCGCCCAATCCGGGCCTTGGCTCTGGAAGTGGTGATGTCTTCTGTCTGGTTGGCATTGGTTTGGTCGGAAACGTGATGTGCGTTGCGGCTCCTTCCTTTGTAGTCTTTGTTTGCCTTGTTTGCTTTCAGTCGGTTGTCGGAATGGTGGATGATGTTGTATCTCTTGTTTGACACATATAATGAATTGTTGCTATAACAATTTTCATTTGGATTGATTTCATCTATTTGATTTTCTGTTGTCTCGTACGATGTGGTTCTCTATCAGATTGATGCATTAGCGGAAAAAAAATGTTCCATCTTTTCTACATGAGGAGTTGCTTTGCTGTTGCATTTCTAAATTTATTATTGAGAATTGGAGCGGACAGATCCAAATGCGTGAACTTGGAAACTTCTAGGAAGGTTCCTCCATATGGTGACGGTGTGGTTGTCTATTATTTGAGGTCGGGACGGTCTGGGTTTCCTGTTTTCTTCATTTTCATTGCTGGATCAATAATAAGGCTCTCCTTTGAATTGGTCCTCTTATGTTTGAGGATGGATGGGTGTGGTCAGTAGCTATCATTATAGTTTAATAGGATACAAAAATAAAACAATGACAATTAAAAGTAATGAGTTAGACCATTTATTTCGTTTGGTTTGCATTTGCGAAATTGTGTTCAACGAGTTGTGACGCAAAGCTCGTCGTTGGTGAATCCGGGAACCTGAGTTGCTGCCCAAAAGCGTTCAACTGGAGTGTGTTCAAGGATTTCCGTGCATTCACAACGCTGGAAATTGTGTCTGTCATCATGTGTTACATGTCTTGATCGTCTTTCTTGTCTTAATAGCCACTGACTTAATTTTTGGGCATCTATGGAATTTAGACTGTTTGTTAATACCTACTGTCTTTTTTAGTAATAAGCAAGTGGATAGTCATATTGTAATAAGCAAGTGTTATATGTAATATGGATAGTCACATTGTAATAGGAAAGAGCCAACCGTAATGTAGGTGACCGGTTTGTAATATGGATACTCATATTGTAATAAGCAAGTATCATATGTAATATAGACAGTCACATTGTAATAGACAAGAGCCAACCGTAATGTAGGTGACAGTTTTGTAATATGGATAATCATATTGTAATAAGCAAGTGTCATCTGTAATATGGATAGTCACATTGTACTAGGCAAGAACCAACAGTAATGTACGTGACATATTGTAATATGGATAGTCATATTGTAATAAGAAAGTGTCATTTATAATATGGACAGTCACATTGTAATAGGCAAGAGCCAACTGTAATGCAGGTGACACTTTTGTAATATGGATAGCAGTTAGAGTAACTATGAAAACAATATGTCTCCTGTTGTAGTTTCAGATTCCCAGACCAAGTTGCTACTTGTAAAGGTGAAGATGGGCCTCATAGTCGCTGCCATCTTGCTGGATTCATGGTGGGGCAGTTCACGTATATTGTTGTTGAGGCATGCCTTGATTTGGAAAGCGTTCAACTGGAGTGTGTTCAAGGAATTTCATGCATTCACAACGCTGGCAATTGTGTCTGTCATCATGTGAGACATATCTTGATCGTCTTTCTTGTCTTAATAGCCACTGACTTAATTTTTGGGCATCTATAGAATTTAGACTGTCTGCTAATACCTACTGTCTTTTTTAGTAATAAGCAAGTGGATAGTCATATTGTAATAAGCAAGTATCATATGTAATATGGATAGTCACATTGTAATAGGCAAGAGCCAACCGTAATGTAGGTGACCGGTTTGTAATATGGATACTCATATTGTAATAAGTAAGTACCATCTGTAATATAGACAGTCACATTGTAATAGATAAGAGCCAACCGTAATGTAGGTGACAGTTTTGTTGGGTTTTAGGGGAGACAGAGAAGGCAGCGGAAACAAAAAATTTCTTCCCCAACCCATACCGAGGAAACGCGTCAACGTCTATATAATAGGAAAGGATGGTTTGTGGAATCATACCTTGTCCCGAGGCTTGCTCGGCGACAATACCTCGCGCAATGCGCGGTCTTCAACTCCGGTCTTGGACGGTGTCTGTGCAGCTCCTGGTCGCACCGGGACTGACGACTCCTCCTCCTACCGGACTGTCAGATGACAGTTGTCCTCCTAAGCGGCAGTGTCCTCCTGCCTCTGTAGTAGTCCACACGGACCACCTGGAACTCCACTCTCCTTGTCCCACAAGGAAGTGGAAGGAGTCGCACCCTCCTGTTGACGTACTAGTCGCCAACACACTCTCATGCTACCAGTTGTAACTGCAGTTGTCTTTCCCTTGCTGCACCTCCCTTTTGCGGGAAGCACTTGCTCGGGATCTCTCACGGTTACCAAAACCAGAGAGAACGACAACTTCGCAAAGCAACCGGCTTGCATTGAGTTGTTCTTTGAGAAGCCCCCAATACCCCTATATATATAGGCGGGTCATGGGACAGGGTTCTCTGTGCCCGGCAATACGGGACTAAAGCAGGAGTAGAAGGGTTCGAGAATTTTCCACAAAAAGCAACCGGTTCGCAACTTGAAATGATCGGTTCACAACTGAACCGATCGGTTCGGCCATTGAGCCGATCGGTTGGACCTGAGCCGATCGTTTGGGGCACTCCAACCGATCGGTTGGTGCCCTGAACCGATCGGTTCATGGTCCTAATCCAGCTCAAAAAGACTTTCCTTGTTTAGTTCTCAATTGGTATCGAATACCAATGTTATTCCCAATCGAATTGGGCAATTTGAAACCAAAAGAAAATTCTTGCCGACATGACTTTCCCAACTGGTCGGTTGCACCAGTTGAGCCGATCGGTTCAACTCTTGAACCGGTCATTTCAACCTGGGCATGAGCCGATCGGCCTGGACACTCCAGCCGACCGGTTCAGCACCTCAGCCGACCGGTTCATCACATGAGCCGATCGGTTGGGAGCACAAGCTGGGCAAAATCAGTCAATTGCGATTTCAATCAATCCGATACTCCAATCAATGCGTCCAACACCTTGAACCATATGATATTGAGCTATCGACTGATTGAGTGTTTAATTGAACTACTAAACTCCTTTAGTAATCAATCTAAACAGTGCTTTGTGGACAAAACTCCTCTTCCAGGTTAAATCCTATGTGTGTGACCCTGCAGGTCCATTTCACGTTGGCAGTGAAAGTCCATAACACTTATGACTTCACAAGCAAAGAGCGGTGCCTAGTCACACATCAGTGCTACCCAAGTGAAAGTAGAAAGTTGGAGAACAACTTTCATTCTACAATCCGTGAATGGTGTTACTGTGAATGTATAATTCCTTTGTCACTGATATCCCGAATGAACTCAAGGCATGGAACAGTCATCCTGTCAACGTTCATTCACTTTCTTGATCTCAGAGTAGATTGAAGGAGATATGTATGACATCAATATCACATACTGATTCACACATGCGTGCGCATGCCTATCTCAATCCTACTCATCAAGTGGCCATGGATATCAAACTCCCTCAGGAGGGACAAATCCCATATCTATCACTCACCCCTCAAAAGCCCCATGTGTCAAAGCCACCCAATCATCACCTTTATAACAACCCATGTTTCAGGACTGCGTTTGATGATGTCAAAGTGTGCCCAACGACATGTGTTGAGTGCAGTGATTTCAGGTCTAAGAATCACACTCACCACCATCACTGTGAGTACTGACTGTGACTACCATCTCATGGTTCCATGTGTCAAACTCATAGTGGGTCTGTCCGGTACCTTGTTCTCTAACAAGTACCTATGTGTTTGGTTTGATATCTCTATATCATGACTAATGAGATTCTGTCATCAACCAACACCACAATCTAGTCTTGTGTGTCATAGTTGTCTATCTACCTTCCACTATGACATCCGACTAGGGACATATCAAGAATGTACAAACTCTTAGCATCCGTATGATCTCATCGTTCAGGTCATGAACCTGAAGGCATACGTCATTGAGTACTGTCATTCTCTAGACATTCAATCTGTTCTATCACTATCTCATATGACTGAACCAGAAAGAATTGGAAGCTTTCCTTTGATGTTTATCAAATCAATCTTAATGTATCCCACCAATCATCCCATGATTGGCTCTCAGGGCATACATACCAACAGACTCCCACTTGCACTGCGAGCCAATCACCCTTGAATCATATTCATAGTGATTTTCAAACATGTCCTACATGTCACTGTGCTCTAGTGCCAACATAGTGAGTAATGGCAACACCTTGCCAAAGTCTGTATAAATTGCATGTCTCTCATCTCTTCGCTGTACGTCACACGTATGAGATGGAGTTGCCGTAATATGCGATCTAGTATTCCTTTGCTAACTTTTAGCCACATTGCATGATCAAGGATTCCAGACTTGTCATCAATGACCGGAATATCTATAAGCTCATCTCATGAACTTCTAGATCCATATAGTATCCACTGATGTTCTCTAACACATGGATACTCGGCATTTCCCTTTTAAATGGTTTTATTGGAACACTTCCAATTATCAACAAACTTTTACTTTTATACATCCTATGTATATTTTGCGATTAATTTTCTGTCCTTTCGGAAGTTCGCATCAATGTAACTCTTTACATCGAACTCTTCCTTATCTCCATAGAACTAGTACTTCCCAAGTACTTATCAAGTTCTTATGATATTCCAGTAACCCTTACTGGAATCAGACAGACATCCACTCGTCATGTCCCACATACGAGTTATCAGGATGAGCACATCATATTGTCATGTCCTACATACAACATGATGAATGCATTGTATTCTTGCCATGTCATACATGCAAGACAATGGGATGATTACATACATGATAGATCCATATCTATCCTTAGTGTTCCCATTCTTCATAAGAATTGGACACTTGGCCTCGGGATACTAATATCCATATAACATGGACAAGTTTTCTCCCACTGAATCTGTGCATACTGAACACTTCAGTACATATTGCCAATGTATGCCTTCTCTTTCCAGGTTAAGAGGTTTTCGAGAACTATCTCTATAGATCTCTATTCCTATCACATAGGAAACATCTCTATCTTCCTTAAAGATAATTTCCACTTTTGGATTTCCATTTTAGAACATTTCCATTTCACATCAATATGTGGAATGTGAACACGCTCCCACTAAATCACAGACCCTTCTTTATCTTTGACATATCAGTCAAACCCTTTGACTATATCATCAAAGTAAAGATCCAATTTTGAGTTGCTTGTACTCAATCAATCACATTGATTAGTCCATTGTAACTTATAGACTTCATTTGCACTAGTGGATTCATAAACCTTATAGGTTGTGTCACGTACACATCCTTGTTTTATTCCTCATAGGAATGCGGTTCTAGTATCCATATGCCAAACGTCTTAGTCATTATGTTGCAATAAACAAGCATCATCCTTCTCAAAATGTTATCCTTGTGTCTTAACACTTAAGACTCATTTGCACTTATGGATATGATCCAATGAGTGCTACCATCGAGGTCAGACCTTATGGTTCACATGGATGTCATTTAGGATGTAATGGTCATAAACCATAACTCAAAAACTGATTCCTCATATTCATCTAGATAGTTGACTCATCATATGAACAACTCATCACATAGATAATTGAGGTGCATCTGTCAAGAATATAAGAATTCACAACCCTTGTGATTCTTAATGTCCTTTATTAGTGTGGGGTATTCTTTTATTAAGAAGAATTCAGTTATTCGATAATCATTCTCCAACTCCTTAGAGTATGATTCCTTCTTGATTTAGACATCACCATGCCTTAATCATGAGTTCACTATGATTATCATAATCACTCGTAAGGATCTCAAACATTTGGTTCAAGTGTTCATTCATTGATCTTATCAAGAATTAACAATTTACCAATTTTGTACTTCATCTATGAAAATCATGAACACTTCAGGATATTCATATTGGTATTTCTCTAAACACCATTAGAAGTATTATACCTAATAGGATAATCATTGTCCCACTACCATTAGTGAAGATTGATTAATCATGTACAAGAGATTCATGTCTCTTACTAGTTCTCTAACCAAAAGAGTCTAGATTTATCCATCATATGGAAACTAGAAATGAATTTCTCATGATTAATGCTAATTTGATTGTTTGAGTTATCAATAACTTTAGTTATCATTTTATCTTATGCATACCATGTATCACAAGATAAACAAGGCATTGCCACAAAGATCATATCTTTAAGATTGAAACATCAACTTTATTAATTGCCATCATTGTCATACAATATGCAATAATAAAGTGTTTCTATCTATTAACAATATATGAAATAGCAGTTCTCAACTCTATTTCGTGCCCTTTAGGCTGAAATAAACTGAAAGATACTCCTATCTATGGCAGCAACACTTGCTCCAATGATGGGTACTTCTTTCTTGGTCCTTTCACAAAGGCCATCACTTCTTTGCGGATATTGCATATCATATATGACATATCCATATCTTGGTATCATATACCTCGGATAAAGAAGCGGTTCATTTCATGATACCTTAGGTGGAGATCTCCATCCCCTCCTTCATCTTCTTTTGTTCTTCCAGATATAGAGGGCAATCCCTCACACACCCTTTCCCCATGTGCCTTGAGGCTGAAGACGGCTTGGATTTCTGGCTAGCATCAGAACACTTCTTAGCTTTGCCCTTATCCTTGCCCTTAAGAATTACCTTTCTCTTTGATCACATCAAATATTATGGTTTGTCTTTCATCATCTTTGCCTCTACTATCCTCAACATGTCCAACAACTTTGTCAACGCTTGTCAAAGTCGTTCATGTTGTAGTTTATCATGAACCGTATGATTTTGCAACACTTGCAGTATCATACCAATAGCCAACTCTTGGCTCAGAGGGAATCCTTCTTAGTCAGGTTTTCCACATACCCAATCACATTGAGTGTGTGAATACCTTACTGGATCTCCTTCTGTCATGACATACTAGGACAGTATCTTGGAGACATCATATGTCTCATGTTGTCTCTACAACTCATAGTTCAGAGAACACAACATCAAGCACTCCTCATCAATGTCATCCTCAGTATGCTTCCATAAGCATACTTTCAGCCATTGATGTGGTGGGATCGAGTTCATCTGGTTCTGGTATAACTAGGACTTAGAGCTTTCGCTCTTTGATTGAGAACACTTCTCATCATCATCCTAACCAGTCATGGAATTATTCCCATTTAATTTGTTGGTCTCAAAGACCGATCACAAATAAAGTGATTTGTTGATTAACCATTTATTTTAACAAAAGGAAATATGTGCAATTTTAGTCCAAAACTCTTTTGACTTATTTGATTGATTTGAAAGGTTGACGATAAAATTAGGCCTTTAATTAATTATCGCTCCCACTATTTTACTTCAAATTGATAGCCCTCACCATCAATTCGGAAGATTGCAGCGTACAACCTTCTAGTGGGCAAGATCCTGAAATCCTCTAAGTCATGAGTCAGCTTGGGCTGATCACCCACAACTTAGATCTCTCAGGTAGGCAACTCTTGCCAATTGCATCATATGCAACTCTTGTTGAATGAACATGCACAACACCTTGCCATGAACATTCCTTGCCTCTGGGCTTAGACGCTCTAAGAATCACCAGTTAAATCTAATCCAAAAGCCGACACGGTAAACATGCACCCTGCTTTGGCAGAACCTACATGTCTACCCTTCACACTTCCACAAGATAGACGGCGCACCACGCTTTGGCGTAACCTACGCTTGGTCGATCGAGCTTTTCATGTGTGTCACTAATGGAAGGCATGTAAGACTTAATATTTTAATGAGGGATTTGGTTTTATATACATATACATATCCAATCACCACAATACATAGTACGTATCATATACATGCTATATCCCACAGAAAACATGCACAAACGATAAAAAGCGATGATTATGGCCATCCTAATGTGATTCCTTGAGCCAAGAGGAATCACGGTCATCTAGGTCTACATCATATGCAACATGTACAAGATGAACTTCTGTGCCTTGCCTTCTGAGTTGATCAACTCATCTCATGAATGATCTATACTCTCCAGCCGGTCGTCTGGGTGCCACCAGCCGATCGGTTGGCTCCTCCAACCGATCGGTTCGCCTGGACGTCGTGCATATCGTCATGTCCGCCACCCGCTCGTCTCGCTCCTCGAACCGGTCATCAATCGATCGGTTCACTCCTTGAACCGTCCGTCTGGAACGTCAACCGATCGGTTCACGCCTTGAACCGATCGTTTCAGCTGTCGTCTTGATGTCCGCCGGTCTTTGACATAACAGGAAATAAAATCTATCCTAATTATTACATTGCTTTTAAAAGGAAACCCCGAGTTACATTCGGGGGGAGAAAAGGTAGGAAAGAATCTTGAATTATTTCGAGTTACATCGGGAATAAGAGAGGGAAGATCGGTGCACAGACCGAGATGCAAGCAACCATAAACAACCACACACAGATAGGGGTTTATAGGCCATAATCACGCTACACACATCCACCACAAAACTCGTTTAAGGGCGACGCGTATCGAGTGCATTAAAAATACATATCATATATGTAATTAGGGATTTGTGGATTTAAGATTGGACATGCATAAAGCCGATATTATTCGCATCGCATGCAATAAATAAAGGCGACAAACCAAAATCGATCATATCGATATTCCTAAAATATAGAGCAGTTGACGTGGCTCTGATACCACTGTTGGGTTTTAGGGGAGACAGAGAAGGCAGCGGAAACAAAACATTTCTCCCCCAACCCATACCGAGGAAACGCGTCAACGTCTATATAATAGGAAAGGATGGTTTGTGGAATCATACCTTGTCCCGAGGCTTGCTCGGCGACAATACCTCGCGCAATGCGCGGTCTTCAACTCCGGTCTTGGACGGTGTCTGTGCAGCTCCTGGTCGCACCGGGACTGACGACTCCTCCTCCTACCGGACTGTCAGATGACAGTTGTCCTCCTAAGCGGCAGTGTCCTCCCGCCTCTGTAGTAGTCCACACGGACCACCTGGAACTCCACTCTCCTTGTCCCACAAGGAAGTGGAAGGAGTCGCACCCTCCTGTTGACGTACTAGTCGCCAACACACTCTCCTGCTACCAGTTGCAACTGCAGTTGTCTTTCCCTTGCTGCACCTCCCTTTTGCGGGAAGCACTTGCTCGGGATCTCTCACAGTTACCAAAACCAGAGAGAACGACAACTTCGCAAAGCAACCGGCTTGCATTGAGTTGTTCTTTGAGAAGCCCCCAATACCCCTATATATATAGGCGGGTCATGGGACAGGGTTCTCTGTGCCCGGCAATACGGGACTAAAGCAGGAGTAGAAGGGTTCGAGAATTTTCCACAAAAAGCAACTGGTTCGCAACTTGAAATGATCGGTTCACAACTGAACCGATCGGTTCGGCCATTGAGCCGATCGGTTGGACTTGAGCCGATCGTTTGGGTCACTCCAACTGATCGGTTGGTGCCCTGAACCGATCGGTTCATGGTCCTAATCCGGCTCAAAAAGACTTTCCTTGTTTCGTTCTCAATTGGTATCAAATACCAATGTTATTCCCAATCGAATTGGGCAATTTGAAACCAAAGGAAAATTCTTACCGACATGACTTTCCCAACTGGTCGGTTGCACCAGTTGAGCCGATCGGTTCAACTCTTGAACCAGTCATTTCAACCTGGGCATGAGCCGATCGGCCTGGACACTCCAGCCGACCGGTTCAGCACCTCAACTGACCGGTTCATCACATGAGCCGATCGGTTGGGAGCATAGGTTGGGCAAAATCAGTCAATTGCGATTTCAATCAATCTGATACTCCAATCAATGCGTCCAACACCTTGAACCATATGATATTCAGCTATTGACTGATTGAGTGTTTAATTGAACTACTAAACTCCTTTAGTAATCAATCTAAATAGTGCTTTGTGGACAAAACTCCTCTTCCAGGTTAAATCCTATGTGTGTGACCCTGCAGGTCCATTTCACGTTGGCGGTGAAAGTCCATAACACTTATGACTTCACAAGCAAAGAGCGGTGCATAGTCACACATCAGTGCTACCCAAGTGAAAGTAGAAAGTTGGAGAACAACTTTCATCCTACAATCCGTGAATGGTGTTACAGTGAATGTATAATTCCTTTGTCACTGATATCCCGAATGAACTCAAGGCATGGAACAGTCATCCTGTCAACGTTCATTCACTTTC